>OX451741.1:261892190-261902190 GCA_948472305.1 Vicia faba
GTTGTTGTTGTATTTGTTGTTGTTGTTGTTGCTTATTTGACGTTGTTGTTATTGTTGTTGTTTATTTGACGTTGTTATTGCTGTTGTTTATTTGACGTTGTTGTTGTTGTTGTTTATTTGTTGTTGTTGTTGTTGTTTATTTGACGTTGTTGTTATTGACGTTGTTGTTGTTGTTGTTTATTTGACGTTGTCATTGTTGTTGTTGTTGTTTATTTGACGTTGTTGTTGTCATTGTTGTTGTTTATTTGATGTTGTTGTTGTTGTTGTTTATTTGACGTTGTTGCTGTTGTTGTTATTTATTTGACATTGTTATTGTTTATTTGACGTTGTTGTTGTTGTTGTTGTTGTTTATTTGACGTTGTTATTATTTATTTGACATTGTTGTTGTTGTTGTTGACGTTGTTGTTGTTGTTGTTTATTTGACATTGTTGTTGTTGGTTGTGTTGTTGTTTATTTGACGTTGTTGTTGTTGTTGTTTATTTGACGTTGTTTTAGTTGTTGTTGTTTATTTGGCGTTGTTGTTGTTTATTTGACTTTGTTGTTGTTGACATTGTTGTTGTTGTTGTTGTTTATTTGACGTAGTTGTTGTTGTTGACGTTGTTGTTGTTGTTGTTGTTTATTTGATGTTTTTGTTGTTGTTGATGTTGTTGTTGTTGTTTATTTGACGTTGTTGTTGTTGTTGTTTATTTGACGACGTTGTTGTTGTTATTGTTGTTTATTTGACGTTGTTGTTGTTGTTGTTTATTTGATGTTGTTGTTATTGTTTATTTGACTTTGTTGTTGTTGTTGACGTTGTTGTTGTTGTTGTATATTTGACATTGTTGTTGTTGTTGTTTATTTGACGTTGTTGTTGTTGTTTATAGGACGTAGTTGTTGTTGTTGACGTTGTTGTTGTTGTTGTTGTTGTTTATTTGACGTTTTTGTTGTTGTTGATGTTGTTGTTTATTTGACGTTGTTGTTATTGTCTATTTGACGTTGTTGTTGTTGTTTATTTGACGTTGTTGTTGTTATTGTTGTTGTTTATTTGACGTTGTTATTGTTGTTTATTTGATGTTGTTGTTGTTGTTGTTGTTTATTTGACGTTGGTGTTGTTGTTGTTTATTTGACGTTGTTGTTGTTGTTTATTGGACGTTGTTGTTGTTGTTGTTGACGTTGTTGTTGTTGTTGTTATTTATTTGACGTTGTTGTTGTTGACGTTGTTGTTGTTGTTATAGTTATTTATTTGACGTTGTTGTTGTTGTTGTTTATTTGACGTTGTTGTTGTTGTTGTTTATTTGACGTTGTTGTTGTTGTTGTTTATTTGACATTGTTGTTGTTGTTATTGTTTATTTTACGTTGTTGTTGTTTATTTGACGTTGTTGTTGTTGTTATTGACGTTGTTGTTGTTTTTGTTGTTGACGTTGTTGTTGTTGTTTATTTGACGTTGTTGTTGTTGTTGTTGTTGTTTATTTGACGTTGTTGTTGTTGTTGTTTATTTGACGTTGTTGTTGTTGTTGTTTATTTGATGTTATTATTGTTGTTTATTTGACGGTGTTGTTGTTGTTGTTTATTTGATGTTGTTGTTGTTGTTGATGTTGTTGTTGTTGTTTATTTGACGTTTTTGTTGTTGTTGATGTTGTTGTTGTTTTTGTAGTTGTTTATTTGACGTTGTTGTTGTTGTTTATTTGACGTTGTTGTTGTTGTTGTTTATTTGACGTTGTTGTTGTTGTTATTGTTGTTGTTGTTGTTGTTGTTGTTGTTGTTGTTTATTTGACGTTGTTGTTGTTGTTTATTTCACGTTGTTGTATTTGTTGTTGTTTATTTGATGTTGTTGTTGTTTATTTGATGTTGTTGTTGTTTATTTGACGTTGTTGTTGTTGTTGTTATTTATTTGACGTTGTTGTTGTTGTTGTTTATTTGACATTGTTGTTGTTGTTGTTGACGTTGTTGTTGTTGTTTATTTGAATTTGTTGTTGTTGTTGTTGGTGGTGGTGGTGTTGTTGTTTATTTGACGTTGTTGTTGTTGTTGTTGTTGTTTATTTGACGTTGTTTTAATTGTTGTTGTTGTTGTTGTTTATTTGGCGTTATTGTTGTTTATTTGACATTGTTGTTGTTGACATTGTTGTTGTTGTTGTTGTTTATTTGACGTAGTTGTTGTTGTTGACGTTGTTGTTGTTGTTGTTTATTTGACATTTTTGTTGTTGTTGATGTTGTTGTTGTTGTTTATTTGACGTTGTTGTTGTTGTTTATTTGACGTTGTTGTTGTTGTTGTTTATTTGACGTTGTTGTTGTTGTTATTGTTGTTGTTTATTTGACGTTCTTGTTGTTGGTGTTGTTGTTTATTTGATGTTCATGTTGTTTATTTGACATTGTTGTTGTTGTTGACGTTGTTGTTGTTGTTTATTTGATGTTGTTGTTGTTGTTGTTGTTTATTTGATGTTGTTGTTGACATTGTTGTTGTTGTTGCTTATTTGACGTTTTTGTTGTTGTTGATGTTATTGATGTTGTTGTTTATTTGACGTTGTTGTTGTTGTTATTGTTGTTGTTTATTTGACGTTGTTGTTGTTATTGTTGTTGTTTATTTGACGTTGTTGTTGTTTATTTGATGTTGTTGTTGTTTATTTTATATTGTTGTTATTTATTTGACGTTGTTGTTGTTGTTTATTTGACGTTGTTGTTGTTGTTTATTGGATGTTGATGTTGTTGTTATATATTTGACGGTGTTGTTGTTGTTGTTGTTTATTTGACGTTGTTGTTGTTGTTGTTTTTTTGACGTTGTTGTTATTGTTGTTTATTTGATGTTGTTGTTGTTGTTTATTTGACGTTGGTGTTGTTGTTGTTGTTTATTTGACGTTGTTATTGTTGTTATTTATTTGACGTCGTTGTTGTTGTTATTGTTTATTTGACGTTGTTGTTGTTGTTTATTTGACGTTTTTATTGTTGTTTATTTGACGTTGTTTTTGTTATTTGACGTTGTTGTTGTTGTTGTTGTATTTGTTGTTGTTGTTGTTGTTGTTGCTTATTTGACGTTGTTGTTATTGTTGTTGTTTATTTGACGTTGTTGTTACTGTTGTTTATTTGACGTTGTTGTTGTTGTTGTTTATTTGACGTTGTTGTTGTTGTTTATTTGACGTTATTGTTGTTGTTGACGTTGTTGTTGTTGTTGTTGTTGTTTATTTGACGTTGTTGCTGTTGTTGTTGTTGTTTATTTGACGTTGTTGTTGTTGTTGTTCATTTGACGTTGTTGTTGTTTATTTGACGTTGTTGTTGTTATTGATGTTGTTTATTTGACGTTGTTGTTGTTGTTGTTTATTTAATGTTGTTGTTGTTGTTGTTTATTTGACATTGTTGTTGTTGTTGTTGTTGTTGACGTTGTTGTTGTTGTTGTTTATTTGACATTGTTGTTGTTGTTGTTGACGTTGTTGGTGTTGTTGTTTATTTGACGTTGTTGTTGTTGTTGTTTATTTGACGTTGTTTTAGATGTTGTTGTTTATTTGAAGTTGTTGTTGTTGTTGTTGTTTATTTAACGTTGTTTTAGATGTTGTTGTTTATTTGACGGTGTTGTTGTTTATTTGACATTATTGTTGTTGTTGACGTTGTTGTTGTTGTTGTTGTTTATTTGACATTGTTGTTATTGTTGTTGTTGACGTTGTTGGTGTTGTTGTTTATTTGACGTTGTTGTTGTTGTTGTTGTTGTGTATTTGACGTTATTTTAGTTGTTGTTGTTTATTTGACGTTTTTGTTTTTGACATTGTTGGTGTTGTTTATATGACGTAGTTGTTGTTGTTGTTGTTTATTTGACATAGTTGTTGTTGACGTTGTTGTTGTTGTTGTTGTTGTTTATTTGATGTTTTTGTTATTGATGATGTTGTTGTTGTTTATTTGACGTTGTTGTTATTGTTTATTTGACGTTGTTGTTGTTGTTGTTTATTTGACGTTGTTGTTGTTGTTGTTTATTTGACGTTGTTGTTGTTGTTGTTTATTTGATGTTGTTGTTGTTTATTTGACGTTGGTGTTGTTGTTGTTTATTTGACGTTGTTGTTGTTGTTATTTATTTGACGTTGTTGTTGTTGTTATTGTTTATTTGACGTTGTTGTTGTTGTTGTTTATTTGACGTTGTTATTGTTGTTTATTTGATGTTGTTTTTGTTATTTGACGTTGTTGTTGTTGTTGTATTTGTTGTTGTTGTTGTTGTTGCTTATTTGACGTTGTTGTTATTGTTGTTGTCTATTTGACGTTGTTGCTGTTGTTTATTTGACGTTGTTGTTGTTGTTTATTTGATGTTGTTGTTGTTGTTTATTTGACGTTGTTGTTGACGTTGTTGTTGTTGTTGTTGTTTATTTGACGTTGTTATTGTTGTTGCTGTTGTTTATTTGACGTTGTTGTTGTTGTTGTTGTTGTTGTTTATTTGACGTTGTTGTTGTTTATTTGACGTTGTTGTTGTTGTTATTTATTTGACGTTGTTGTATTTGTTTATTTGATGTTGTTGTTGTTGTTGTTTATTTGACGTTGTTGTTGTTGTTGTTGTTTATTTGACGTTGTTGTTGTTGTTGTTTATTTGACATTGTTGTTGTTGTTGACGTTGTTGTTGTTGTTTATTTGACATTGTTGTTGTTGTTGTTGTTGTTGTTGTTGTTGGTGTTGTTGTTTATTTGACGTTGTTGTTGTTGTTGTTTATTTGACGTTGTTTTAGTTGTTACTGTTTATTTGGCGTTGTTGTTGTTTATTTGACATTGTTGTTGTTGACATTGTTGTTGTTATTGTTGTTGTTTATTTGACGTTGTTGTTGTTATTTATTTGATGTTGTTGTTGTTTATTTGACATTGTTGTTGTTGTTGACGTTGTTGTTGTTGTTGTTTATTTGACATTGTTGTTGTTGTTTATTTGACGTAGTTGTTGTTGTTGACGTTGTTGTTGTTGTTGTTGTTTATTTGACGTTGTTGTTGTTGAGGTTGTTATTGTTGTTGTTTATTTGACGTTGTTGTTGTTGTTGTTGTTGTTTATTTGACATTGTTGTTGTTTATTTGACGTTGTTGTTGTTGTTTATTTGACGTTGTTGTTGTTGTTGTTGTTTATTGGACGTTGTTGTTGTTGTATATTTGACGATGTTGTTGTTGTTGTTGTTGTTGTTGACGTTGTTGTTGTTGTTGTTTATTTGACGTTGTTGTTGTTGTTGACATAGTTGTTGTTGTTGTTGTTTATTTCACGTTGTTGATGTTGTTGATGTTGTTGTTTATTTCACGTTGTAGTTGTTGTTTATTGGACGTTGTTGTTGTTGTTGACATTGTTGTTGTTGTTGTTGTTTATTTGATGTTGTTGTTGTTTATTTGACATTGTTGTTGTTGTTGACGTTGTTGTTGTTGTTGTTGTTTATTTGACATTGTTGTTGTTGTTGTTGTTGTTTATTTGACGTTGTTGTTATTGTTTATTTGACGTTGTTGTTATTGTTATTTATTTGACGTTGTTGTTGTTGTTATTGTTGTTGTTTATTTGACGTTGTTGTTGTTGTTGTTTATTTGATGTTGTTGTTGTTGTTTATTTGACGTTGGTGTTATTGTTGTTTATTTGATGTTGTTGTTGTTGTTGTTATTTATTTGACGTTGTTGTTGTTGTTGTTATTGTTTATTTGACGTTGTTGTTCTTGTTGTTGTTTATTTGACGTTGTTATTGTTGTTTATTTGACGTTGTTTTTGTTATTTGACGTTGTTGTTGTTGTATTTGTTGTTGTTGTTGTTGCTTATTTGACATTGTTGTTATTGTTGTTGTTTATTTGACGTTGTTGCTTTTGTTTATTTGACGTTGTTGTTGTTGTTTATTTGATGTTGTTGTTGTTGTTTATTTGACGTTGTTGTTGTTGACGTTGTTGTTGTTGTTTATTTGACGTTGTTATTGTTGTTGCTGTTGTTTATTTGACGTTGTTGTTGTTTATTTGATGTTGTTGTTGTTGTTGTTTATTTGACGTTGTTGTTGTTGTTATTTATTTGACGTTGTTGTTGTTGTTTATTTGACGTTGTTGTTGTTGTTGTTTATTTGACGTTGTTGTTGTTGTTGTTGTTTATTTGACGTTGTTGTTGTTGTTGTTTATTTGACATTGTTGTTGTTGTTGTTAACGTTGTTGTTGTTGTTTATTTGACATTGTTGTTGTTGTTGTTGGTGTTGTTGTTTATTTGACGTTTATTTGACGTTGTTGTTGTTTATTTGACGTTGTTGTTGTTGTTTATTTGACGTTGTTGTTGTTGTTTATTGACGTTGTTGTTGTTGTATATTTGACGATGTTGTTGTTGTTGTTGTTGTTTATTTGACGTTGTTGTTGTTGTTGTTGACGTTGTTGTTGTTGTTGTTTATTTGACGTTGTTGTTGTTGTTGACATAGTTGTTGTTGTTGTTGTTGTTTATTTCACGTTGTTGATGTTGTTGATGTTGTTGTTTATCTGACGTTGTAGTTGTTGTTTATTTGACGTTGTTGTTGTTGTTGACATTGTTGTTGTTGTTGTTTATTTGATGTTGTTGTTGTTGTTTATTTGACATTGTTGTTGTTGTTGACGTTGTTGGTTTTGTTGTTTATTTGACGTTGTTGTTGTTGTTGTTTATTTGACGTTGTTGTTGTTGTTGACGTTGTTGTTGTTGTTGTTGTTGTTGTTTATTTGACGTTTTTGTTGTTGATGATGTTGTTGTTGTTTATTTGACGTTGTTGTTATTGTTTAGTTGACGTTGTTGTTGTTGTTGTTTATTTGACGTTGTTGTTGTTGTTGTTTATTTGACGTTGTTGTTGGTGTTGTTTATTTGATGTTGTTGTTGTTGTTGTTTATTTGACGTTGGTGTTGTTGTTGTTTATTTGATGTTGTTGTTGTTGTTGTTTTTTATTTGACGTTGTTGTTGTTGTTATTGTTTATTTGACGTTGTTGTTGTTGTTGTTGTTGTTTATTTGACGTTGTTATTGTTGTTTCTTTGACGTTGTTTTTGTTATTTGACGTTGTTGTTGTTGTTGTTGTTGTATTTGTTGTTGTTGTTGTTGCTTATTTGACGTTGTTGTTATTGTTGTTGTTTATTTGACGTTGTTGCTGTTGTTTATTTGACGTTATTGTTGTTGTTGACGTTGTTGTTGTTGTTGTTTATTTGACGTTGTTGCTCTTATTGTTGTTGTTTATTTAACGTTGTTGTTGTTGTTGTTCATTTGACGTTGTTGTTGTTGTTATTGATGTTGTTTATTTGACGTTGTTGTTGTTGTTGTTTATTTAATGTTGTTGTTGTTGTGGTTTATTTGACATTGTTGTTGTTGTTGACGTTGTTGTTGTTGTTGTTATTTATTTGACATTGTTGTTGTTGTTGTTGACGTTGTTGGTGTTGTTGTTTATTTGACGTTGTTGTTGTTGTTGTTTATTTGACGTTGTTTTAGATGTTGTTGTTTATTTGACGTTGTTGTTGTTGTTGTTGTTTATTTAACGTTGTTTTAGATGTTGTTGTTTATTTGACGGTGTTGTTGTTTATTTGACATTGTTGTTGTTGTTGACGTTGTTGTTGTTGTTGTTTATTTGACATTGTTGTTATTGTTGTTGTTGACGTTGTTGGTGTTGTTGTTTATTTGACGTTGTTGTTGTTGTTGTTATGTATTTGACGTTGTTTTAGTTGTTGTTGTTTATTTGACGTTTTTGTTTTTGACATTGTTGGTGTTGTTTATATGACGTAGTTGTTGTTGTTGTTGTTTATTTGACATAGTTGTTGTTGTTGACGTTGTTGTTGATGTTGTTGTTTATTTGACGTTTTTGTTGTTGATGATGTTGTTGTTGTTTATTTGACGTTGTTGTTATTGTTTATTTGACGTTGTTGTTGTTGTTTATTTGACGTTGTTGTTGTTGTTGTTTATTTGACGTTGTTGTTGTTGTTTATTTGACATTGTTGTTGTTGTTGACGTTGTTGTTGTTGTTTATTTGAATTTGTTGTTGTTGTTGTTGGTGGTGGTGGTGTTGTTGTTTATTTGACGTTGTTGTTGTTGTTGTTGTTGTTTATTTGGCGTTGTTGTTGTTTATTTGACATTGTTGTTGTTGACATTGTTGTTGTTGTTGTTGTTTATTTGACGTAGTTGTTGTTGTTGACGTTGTTGTTGTTGTTGTTTATTTGACGTTTTTGTTGTTGTTGATGTTGTTGTTGTTGTTTATTTGACGTTGTTGTTGTTGTTTATTTGACGTTGTTGTTGTTGTTGTTTATTTGACGTTGTTGTTGTTGTTATTGTTGTTGTTTATTTGACGTTCTTGTTGTTGTTGTTTATTTGACATTGTTTTTGTTGTTGACGTTGTTGTTGTTGTTTATTTGATGTTGTTGTTGTTGTTTATTTGATGTTGTTGTTGTTGTTGACGTTGTTGTTGTTGTTGCTTAATTGACATTTTTGTTGTTGTTTATTGGATGTTGTTGTTGTTGACGTTGTTGTTGTTGTTTATTTGACGTTGTTGTTGTTGACGTTGTTGTTGTTGTTGTTATTGTTATTTATTTGACGTTGTTGTTGTTGTTTATTTGACGTTGTTGTTGTTGTTTATTTGACGTTGTTGTTGTTGTTGTTATTATTTATTTGACGTTGTTGTTGTTTATTTGACGTTGTTGTTGTTGTTGTTGACGTTGTTGTTGTTTTTGTTGTTGTTGTTGTTGTTTATTTGATGATGTTGTCGTTGTTGTTTATTTGACGTTGTTGTTGTTGTTGTTCATTTGACGTTGTTGTTGTTGTTTATTTGACGTTGTTGTTGTTATTGATGTTGTTTATTTGACGTTGTTGTTGTTGTTGTTTATTTAATGTTGTTGTTGTTGTTGTTTATTTGACATTGTTGTTGTTGTTGACGTTGTTGTTGTTGTTGTTATTTATTTGACATTGTTGTTGTTGTTGTTGACGTTGTTGGTGTTGTTGTTTATTTGACGTTGTTGTTGTTGTTGTTTATTTGACGTTGTTTTAGATGTTGTTGTTTATTTGACGTTGTTGTTGTTGTTGTTTATTTAACGTTGTTTTAGATGTTGTTGTTTATTTGACGGTGTTGTTGTTTATTTGACATTGTTGTTGTTGTTGACGTTGTTGTTGTTGTTGTTTATTTGACATTGTTGTTATTGTTGTTGTTGATGTTGTTGGTGTTGTTGTTTATTTGACGTTGTTGTTGTTGTTGTTATGTATTTGACGTTGTTTTAGTTGTTGTTGTTTATTTGACGTTTTTGTTTTTGACATTGTTGGTGTTGTTTATATGACGTAGTTGTTGTTGTTGTTGTTTATTTGACATAGTTGTTGTTGTTGACGTTGTTGTTGTTGTTGTTGTTTATTTGACGTTTTTGTTGTTGATGATGTTGTTGTTGTTTATTTGACGTTGTTGTTATTGTTTATTTGACGTTGTTGTTGTTGTTTATTTGACGTTGTTGTTGTTGTTGTTTATTTGACGTTGTTGTTGTTGTTTATTTGACATTGTTGTTGTTGTTGACGTTGTTGTTGTTGTTTATTTGAATTTGTTGTTGTTGTTGTTGGTGGTGGTGGTGTTGTTGTTTATTTGACGTTGTTGTTGTTGTTGTTTATTTGGCGTTGTTGTTGTTTATTTGACATTGTTGTTGTTGACATTGTTGTTGTTGTTGTTGTTTATTTGACGTAGTTGTTGTTGTTGACGTTGTTGTTGTTGTTGTTTATTTGACGTTTTTGTTGTTGTTGATGTTGTTGTTGTTGTTTATTTGACGTTGTTGTTGTTGTTTATTTGACGTTGTTGTTGTTGTTGTTTATTTGACGTTGTTGTTGTTGTTATTGTTGTTGTTTATTTGACGTTCTTGTTGTTGTTGTTTATTTGACATTGTTTTTGTTGTTGACGTTGTTGTTGTTGTTTATTTGATGTTGTTGTTGTTGTTTATTTGATGTTGTTGTTGTTGTTGTTGACGTTGTTGTTGTTGTTGCTTAATTGACATTTTTGTTGTTGTTTATTGGACGTTGTTGTTGTTGACGTTGTTGTTGTTGTTTATTTGACGTTGTTGTTGTTGACGTTGTTGTTGTTGTTGTTGTTATTGTTATT
>OX451741.1:261907190-261919690 GCA_948472305.1 Vicia faba
TTGTTGTTGTTGTTGTTGTTTATTTGACGTTGTTGTTGTTGTTTATTTGACGTAGTTGTTGTTGTTGACGTTGTTGTTGTTGTTGTTGTTGTTGTTTATTTGACGTTTTTGTTGTTGTTGATGTTGTTGTTTATTTGACGTTGTTGTTATTGTCTATTTGACGTTGTTGTTGTTGTTGTTTATTTGACGTTGTTGTTGTTATTGTTGTTGTTTATTTGACGTTGTTATTGTTGTTTATTTGATGTTGTTGTTGTTGTTGTTGTTGTTTATTTGACGTTGGTGTTGTTGTTGTTTATTTGACGTTGTTGTTGTTGTTTATTGGACGTTGTTGTTGTTGTTGACGTTGTTGTTGTTGTTGTTGTTTATTTGACGTTGTTGTTGTTGACGTTGTTGTTGTTGTTATTGTTATTTATTTGACGTTGTTGTTGTTGTTGTTTATTTCACGTTGTTGTTGTTTATTTGACGTTGTTGTTGTTGTTTATTTGACATTGTTGTTGTTGTTATTGTTTATTTTACGTTGTTGTTGTTGTTTATTTGACGTTGTTGTTGTTGTTGTTGTTGTTGTTGTTGACGTTGTTGTTGTTTTTGTTGTTGACGTTGTTGTTGTTGTTGTTGTTGTTGTTGTTGTTGTTGTTTATTTGACGTTGTTGTTGTTGTTGTTGTTGTTGTTGTTTATTTGATGTTATTGTTGTTGTTTATTTGACGGTGTTGTTGTTGTTGTTGTTTATTTGACGTTGTTGTTGTTGTTGACGTTGTTGTTGTTGTTTATTTGACGTTTTTGTTGTTGTTGATGTTGTTGTTGTTTTTGTAGTTGTTTATTTGACGTTGTTGTTGTTGTTTATTTGACGTTGTTGTTGTTGTTGTTTATTTGACGTTGTTGTTGTTGTTATTGTTGTTGTTGTTGTTGTTGTTTATTTGACGTTGTTGTTGTTGTTTATTTCACGTTGTTGTATTTGTTGTTGTTTATTTGATGTTGTTGTTGTTTATTTGATGTTGTTGTTGTTGTTTATTTGACGTTGTTGTTGTTGTTATTTATTTGACGTTGTTGTTGTTGTTTATTTGACATTGTTGTTGTTGTTGACGTTGTTGTTGTTGTTTATTTGAATTTGTTGTTGTTGTTGGTGGTGGTGGTGTTGTTGTTGTTTATTTGACGTTGTTGTTGTTGTTGTTTATTTGACGTTGTTTTAATTGTTGTTGTTGTTGTTGTTTATTTGGCGTTGTTGTTGTTTATTTGACATTGTTGTTGTTGACATTGTTGTTGTTGTTGTTGTTTATTTGACGTAGTTGTTGTTGTTGACGTTGTTGTTGTTGTTGTTTATTTGACATTTTTGTTGTTGTTAATGTTGTTGTTGTTGTTTATTTGACGTTGTTGTTGTTGTTGTTTATTTGACGTTGTTGTTATTGTTATTGTTGTTGTTTATTTGACGTTCTTGTTGTTGTTGTTGTTGTTTATTTGATGTTGTTGTTGTTTATTTGATGTTGTTGTTGTTTATTTGACATTGTTGTTGTTGTTGACGTTGTTGTTGTTGTTTATTTGATGTTGTTGTTGTTGTTGTTTATTTGATGTTATTGTTGACATTGTTGTTGTTGTTGCTTATTTGACGTTTTTGTTGTTGTTGATGTTATTGATGTTGTTGTTTATTTGACGTTGTTGTTGTTGTTATTGTTGTTGTTTATTTGACGTTGTTGTTGTTATTGTTGTTGTTTATTTGATGTTGTTGTTGTTTATTTGATGTTGTTGTTGTTGTTTATTTGACGTTGTTGTTGTTGTTTATTGGATGTTGATGTTGTTGTTTTATATTTGACGGTGTTGTTGTTGTTTATTTGACGTTGTTGTTGTTGTTGTTTATTTGACGTTGTTGTTATTGTTGTTTATTTGATGTTGTTGTTGTTGTTTATTTGACGTTGGTGTTGTTGTTGTTGTTTATTTGACGTTGTTATTGTTGTTATTTATTTGACGTCGTTGTTGTTGTTATTGTTTATTTGACGTTGTTGTTGTTGTTTATTTGACGTTTTTATTGTTGTTTATTTGACGTTGTTTTTGTTATTTGACGTTGTTGTTGTTGTTGTATTTGTTGTTGTTGTTGTTGTTGCTTATTTGATGTTGTTGTTATTGTTGTTGTTTATTTGACGTTGTTGTTGATGTTGTTTATTTGACGTTGTTGTTGTTGTTGTTGTTTATTTGACGTTGTTGTTGTTGTTTATTTGACGTTATTGTTGTTGTTGACGTTGTTGTTATTGTTGTTGTTTATTTGACGTTGTTGCTGTTGTTGTTGTTGTTTATTTGACGTTGTTGTTGTTGTTCATTTGACGTTGTTGTTGTTGTTTATTTGACGTTGTTGTTGTTATTGATGTTGTTTATTTGACGTTGTTGTTGTTGTTTATTTAATGTTGTTGTTGTTGTTGTTTATTTGACATTGTTGTTGTTGTTGACGTTGTTGTTGTTGTTGTTGTTGTTTATTTGACATTGTTGTTGTTGTTGTTGACGTTGTTGGTGTTGTTGTTTATTTGACGTTGTTGTTGTTGTTGTTGTTTATTTGACGTTGTTTTAGATGTTGTTGTTTATTTGACATTGTTGTTGTTGTTGTTGTTGTTTATTTAACGTTGTTTTAGATGTTGTTGTTTATTTGACGGTGTTGTTGTTTATTTGACATTGTTGTTGTTGTTGACGTTGTTGTTGTTGTTGTTGTTTATTTGACATCGTTGTTTTAGTTGTTGTTGTTTATTTGACGTTTTTGTTTTTGACATTGTTGGTGTTGTTTATATGACGTAGTTGTTGTTGTTGTTGTTTATTTGACATAGTTGTTGTTGACGTTGTTGTTGTTGTTGTTTATTTGACGTTTTTGTTATTGATGATGTTGTTGTTGTTTATTTGACGTTGTTATTGTTGTTTATTTGATGTTGTTTTTGTTATTTGACGTTGTTGTTGTTGTTGTATTTGTTGTTGTTGTTGTTGTTGTTGCTTATTTGACGTTGTAGTTATTGTTGTTGTTTTTTTGACGTTGTTGTTGTTGTTGTTGTTTATTTGATGTTGTTGTTGTTGTTGTTTATTTGATGTTGTTGTTGTTGTTTATTTGACGTTGTTGTTGTTGACGTTGTTGTTGTTGTTGTTTATTTGACGTTGTTATTGCTGTTGCTGTTGTTTATTTGACGTTGTTGTTGTCGTTGTTGTTGTTTATTTGACGTTGTTGTTTATTTGACGTTGTTGTTGTTGTTATTTATTTGACGTTGTTGTTGTTGTTTATTTGACGTTGTTGTTGTTGTTGTTGTTTATTTGACGTTGTTGTTGTTGTTGTTGTATATTTGACGTGGTTGTTGTTGTTTTTTATTTGACATTGTTGTTGTTGTTGACGTTGTTGTTGTTGTTTATTTGACATTGTTGTTGTTGTTGTTGTTGGTGTTGTTGTTTATTTGACGTTGTTGTTGTTGTTGTTGTTTATTTGACGTTGTTTTAGTTGTTACTGTTTATTTGGCGTTGTTGTTGTTTATTTGACATTGTTGTTGTTGACATTGTTGTTGTTGTTGTTGTTTATTTGACGTAGTTGTTGTTGTTGACGTTGTTGTTGTTGTTGTTGCTTATTTGATGTTTTTGTTGTTGTTGATGTTGTTGTTGTTGTTTATTTGACGTTGTTGTTGTTGTTGTTTATTTGACGTTGTTGTTGTTGTTATTGTTGTTGTTTATTTGACGTTGTTGTTGTTGTTGTTTATTTGATGTTGTTGTTGTTGTTTATTTGACATTGTTGTTGTTGTTGACGTTGTTGTTGTTGTTGTTTATTTGACATTGTTGTTGTTGTTGTTTATTTGACGTAGTTGTTGTTGTTGACGTTGTTGTTGTTGTTGTTGTTGTTTATTTGACGTTGTTGTTGTTGTTGTTGTTATTGTTGTTGTTTATTTGACGTGGTTGTTGTTGTTGTTGTTGTTGTTTATTTGACATTGTTGTTGTTTATTTGACGTTGTTGTTGTTGTTTATTTGACGTTGTTGTTGTTGTTGTTGTTTATTGGACGTTGTTGTTGTTGTTGTATATTTGACGATTTTGTTGTTGTTGTTGTTGTTGTTGTTGACGTTGTTGTTGTTGTTGTTTATTTGACGTTGTTGTTGTTGTTGACATAGTTGTTGTTGTTGTTTATTTCACGTTGTTGATGTTGTTGATGTTGTCGTTTATTTGACGTTGTAGTTGTTGTTTATTTGACGTTGTTGTTGTTGTTGACATTGTTGTTGTTGTTGTTTATTTGATGTTGTTGTTGTTGTTTATTTGACATTGTTGTTGTTGTTGACGTTGTTGTTGTTGTTGTTGTTATTTATTTGACATTGTTGTTGTTGTTGTTTATTTGACGTTGTTGTTATTGTTTATTTGACGTTGTTGTTGTTGTTGTTTATTTGACGTTGTTGTTGTTGTTATTGTTGTTGTTTATTTGACGTTGTTGTTGTTGTTGTTTATTTGATGTTGTTGTTGTTGTTTATTTGACGTTGGTGTTATTGTTGTTTATTTGATGTTGTTGTTGTTGTTGTTATTTATTTGACGTTGTTGTTGTTGTTATTGTTTATTTGACGTTGTTGTTGTTGTTGTTTATTTGACGTTGTTATTGTTGTTTATTTGACGTTGTTTTTGTTATTTGACGTTGTTGTTGTTGTATTTGTTGTTGTTGTTGTTGTTGCTTATTTGACGTTGTTGTTATTGTTGTTGTTTATTTGACGTTGTTGCTGTTGTTTATTTGATGTTGTTGTTGTTGTTGTTGTTGTTTATTTGATGTTGTTGTTGTTATTTATTTGACGTTGTTGTTGTTGACGTTGTTGTTGTTGTTTATTTGACGTTGTTATTGTTGTTGCTGTTGTTTATTTGACGTTGTTGTTGTCGTTGTTGTTGTTTATTTGACGTTGTTGTTGTTGTTATTTATTTGACGTTGTTGTTGTTGTTATTTATTTGACGTTGTTGTTGTTATTTATTTGACGTTGCTGTTGTTGTTGTTGTTTATTTGACGTTGTTGTTGTTGTTTATTTGACGTTGTTGTTGTTGTTTATTTGACATTGTTGTTGTTGTTGTTAACGTTGTTGTTGTTGTTTATTTGACATTGTTGTTGTTGTTGTTGGTGGTGTTGTTGTTTATTTGACGTTTATTTGACGTTGTTGTTGTTTATTTGACGTTGTTGTTGTTGTTTATTTGACGTTGTTGTTGTTGTTTATTGGACGTTGTTGTTGTTGTATATTTGACGATGTTGTTGTTGTTTATTTGACGTTGTTGTTGTTGTTGTTGACGTTGTTGTTGTTGTTGTTTATTTGACGTCTTTGTTGTTGTTGACATAATTGTTGTTGTTGTTTATTTCACGTTGTTGATGTTGTTGATGTTGTTGTTTATTTGACGTTGTAGTTGTTGTTTATTTGACGTTGTTGTTGTTGTTGACATTGTTGTTGTTGTTGTTTATTTGATGTTGTTGTTGTTGTTTATTTGACATTGTTGTTGTTGTTGACGTTGTTGGTTTTGTTGTTTATTTGACGTTGTTGTTGTTGTTGTTTATTTGACGTTGTTGTTGTTGTTGTTTATTTGACGTTGTTGTTGTTGATGTTGTTGTTGTTGTTGTTTATTTGACGTTGTTGTTATTGTTTAGTTGACGTTGTTGTTGTTTATTTGATGTTGTTGTTGTTGTTATTTATTTGACGTTGTTGTTGTTATTGTTTATTTGACGTTATTGTTGTTGTTTTTTATTTGACGTTGTTATTGTTGTTTATTTGACGTTGTTTTTGTTATTTGACGTTGTTGTTGTTGTTGTTGTATTTGTTGTTGTTGTTGTTGTTGCTTATTTGACGTTGTTGTTATTGTTGTTGTTTATTTGACGTTGTTGCTGTTGTTTATTTGATGTTGTTGTTGTTTATTTGATGTTGTTGTTGTTGTTTATTTGACGTTGTTGTTGTTGTTATTGTTGTTGTTTATTTGACGTTGTTGTTGTTGTTGTTTATTTGATGTTGTTGTTGTTGTTTATTTGACATTGTTGTTGTTGTTGACGTTGTTGTTGTTGTTGTTTATTTGACATTGTTGTTGTTGTTGTTTATTTGACGTAGTTGTTGTTGTTGACGTTGTTGTTGTTGTTGTTGTTTATTTGACGTTGTTGTTGTTGTTGTTATTGTTGTTGTTTATTTGACGTTGTTGTTGTTGTTGTTGTTGTTGTTTATTTGACATTGTTGTTGTTTATTTGACGTTGTTGTTGTTGTTTATTTGACGTTGTTGTTGTTTATTGGACGTTGTTGTTGTTGTTGTATATTTGACGATTTTGTTGTTGTTGTTGTTGTTGTTGTTGACGTTGTTGTTGTTGTTGTTTATTTGACGTTGTTGTTGTTGTTGACATAGTTGTTGTTGTTGTTTATTTCACGTTGTTGATGTTGTTGATGTTGTCGTTTATTTGACGTTGTAGTTGTTGTTTATTTGACGTTGTTGTTGTTGTTGACATTGTTGTTGTTGTTGTTGTTTATTTGATGTTGTTGTTGTTGTTTATTTGACATTGTTGTTGTTGTTGACGTTGTTGTTGTTGTTGTTGTTGTTTATTTGACATTGTTGTTGTTGTTGTTGTTGTTTATTTGACGTTGTTGTTATTGTTTATTTGACGTTGTTGTTGTTGTTGTTGTTGTTGTTTATTTGACGTTGTTGTTGTTGTTATTGTTGTTGTTTATTTGACGTTGTTGTTGTTGTTGTTTATTTGATGTTGTTGTTGTTGTTTATTTGACGTTGGTGTTATTGTTGTTTATTTGATGTTGTTGTTGTTGTTGTTATTTATTTGACGTTGTTGTTGTTGTTATTGTTTATTTGACGTTGTTGTTGTTGTTGTTTATTTGACGTTGTTATTGTTGTTTATTTGACGTTGTTTTTGTTATTTGACATTGTTGTTGTTGTTGTTGTTTATTTGATGTTGTTGTTGTTTATTTGACATTGTTGTTGTTGTTGACGTTGTTGTTGTTGTTGTTGTTTATTTGACATTGTTGTTGTTGTTGTTGTTGTTTATTTGACGTTGTTGTTATTGTTTATTTGACGTTGTTGTTATTGTTATTTATTTGACGTTGTTGTTGTTGTTATTGTTGTTGTTTATTTGACGTTGTTGTTGTTGTTGTTTATTTGATGTTGTTGTTGTTGTTTATTTGACGTTGGTGTTATTGTTGTTTATTTGATGTTGTTGTTGTTGTTGTTATTTATTTGACGTTGTTGTTGTTGTTGTTATTGTTTATTTGACGTTGTTGTTCTTGTTGTTGTTTATTTGACGTTGTTATTGTTGTTTATTTGACGTTGTTTTTGTTATTTGACGTTGTTGTTGTTGTATTTGTTGTTGTTGTTGTTGCTTATTTGACATTGTTGTTATTGTTGTTGTTTATTTGACGTTGTTGCTTTTGTTTATTTGACGTTGTTGTTGTTGTTTATTTGATGTTGTTGTTGTTGTTTATTTGACGTTGTTGTTGTTGACGTTGTTGTTGTTGTTTATTTGACGTTGTTATTGTTGTTGCTGTTGTTTATTTGACGTTGTTGTTGTTTATTTGATGTTGTTGTTGTTGTTGTTTATTTGACGTTGTTGTTGTTGTTATTTATTTGACGTTGTTGTTGTTGTTTATTTGACGTTGTTGTTGTTGTTGTTTATTTGACGTTGTTGTTGTTGTTGTTTATTTGACGTTGTTGTTGTTGTTGTTTATTTGACATTGTTGTTGTTGTTGTTAACGTTGTTGTTGTTGTTTATTTGACATTGTTGTTGTTGTTGTTGGTGTTGTTGTTTATTTGACGTTTATTTGACGTTGTTGTTGTTTATTTGACGTTGTTGTTGTTGTTTATTTGACGTTGTTGTTGTTGTTTATTGACGTTGTTGTTGTTGTATATTTGACGATGTTGTTGTTGTTGTTGTTGTTTATTTGACGTTGTTGTTGTTGTTGTTGACGTTGTTGTTGTTGTTGTTTATTTGACGTTGTTGTTGTTGTTGACATAGTTGTTGTTGTTGTTGTTGTTTATTTCACGTTGTTGATGTTGTTGATGTTGTTGTTTATCTGACGTTGTAGTTGTTGTTTATTTGACGTTGTTGTTGTTGTTGACATTGTTGTTGTTGTTGTTTATTTGATGTTGTTGTTGTTGTTTATTTGACATTGTTGTTGTTGTTGACGTTGTTGGTTTTGTTGTTTATTTGACGTTGTTGTTGTTGTTGTTTATTTGACGTTGTTGTTGTTGTTGACGTTGTTGTTGTTGTTGTTGTTGTTGTTTATTTGACGTTTTTGTTGTTGATGATGTTGTTGTTGTTTATTTGACGTTGTTGTTATTGTTTAGTTGACGTTGTTGTTGTTGTTGTTTATTTGACGTTGTTGTTGTTGTTGTTTATTTGACGTTGTTGTTGGTGTTGTTTATTTGATGTTGTTGTTGTTGTTGTTTATTTGACGTTGGTGTTGTTGTTGTTTATTTGATGTTGTTGTTGTTGTTGTTTTTTATTTGACGTTGTTGTTGTTGTTATTGTTTATTTGACGTTGTTGTTGTTGTTGTTGTTGTTTATTTGACGTTGTTATTGTTGTTTCTTTGACGTTGTTTTTGTTATTTGACGTTGTTGTTGTTGTTGTTGTTGTATTTGTTGTTGTTGTTGTTGCTTATTTGACGTTGTTGTTATTGTTGTTGTTTATTTGACGTTGTTGCTGTTGTTTATTTGACGTTATTGTTGTTGTTGACGTTGTTGTTGTTGTTGTTTATTTGACGTTGTTGCTCTTATTGTTGTTGTTTATTTAACGTTGTTGTTGTTGTTGTTCATTTGACGTTGTTGTTGTTGTTATTGATGTTGTTTATTTGACGTTGTTGTTGTTGTTGTTTATTTAATGTTGTTGTTGTTGTGGTTTATTTGACATTGTTGTTGTTGTTGACGTTGTTGTTGTTGTTGTTATTTATTTGACATTGTTGTTGTTGTTGTTGACGTTGTTGGTGTTGTTGTTTATTTGACGTTGTTGTTGTTGTTGTTTATTTGACGTTGTTTTAGATGTTGTTGTTTATTTGACGTTGTTGTTGTTGTTGTTGTTTATTTAACGTTGTTTTAGATGTTGTTGTTTATTTGACGGTGTTGTTGTTTATTTGACATTGTTGTTGTTGTTGACGTTGTTGTTGTTGTTGTTTATTTGACATTGTTGTTATTGTTGTTGTTGACGTTGTTGGTGTTGTTGTTTATTTGACGTTGTTGTTGTTGTTGTTATGTATTTGACGTTGTTTTAGTTGTTGTTGTTTATTTGACGTTTTTGTTTTTGACATTGTTGGTGTTGTTTATATGACGTAGTTGTTGTTGTTGTTGTTTATTTGACATAGTTGTTGTTGTTGACGTTGTTGTTGATGTTGTTGTTTATTTGACGTTTTTGTTGTTGATGATGTTGTTGTTGTTTATTTGACGTTGTTGTTATTGTTTATTTGACGTTGTTGTTGTTGTTTATTTGACGTTGTTGTTGTTGTTGTTTATTTGACGTTGTTGTTGTTGTTTATTTGACATTGTTGTTGTTGTTGACGTTGTTGTTGTTGTTTATTTGAATTTGTTGTTGTTGTTGTTGGTGGTGGTGGTGTTGTTGTTTATTTGACGTTGTTGTTGCTGTTGTTGTTGTTTATTTGGCGTTGTTGTTGTTTATTTGACATTGTTGTTGTTGACATTGTTGTTGTTGTTGTTGTTTATTTGACGTAGTTGTTGTTGTTGACGTTGTTGTTGTTGTTGTTTATTTGACGTTTTTGTTGTTGTTGATGTTGTTGTTGTTGTTTATTTGACGTTGTTGTTGTTGTTTATTTGACGTTGTTGTTGTTGTTGTTTATTTGACGTTGTTGTTGTTGTTATTGTTGTTGTTTATTTGACGTTCTTGTTGTTGTTGTTTATTTGACATTGTTTTTGTTGTTGACGTTGTTGTTGTTGTTTATTTGATGTTGTTGTTGTTGTTTATTTGATGTTGTTGTTGTTGTTGACGTTGTTGTTGTTGTTGCTTAATTGACATTTTTGTTGTTGTTTATTGGACGTTGTTGTTGTTGACGTTGTTGTTGTTGTTTATTTGACGTTGTTGTTGTTGACGTTGTTGTTGTTGTTGTTATTGTTATTTATTTGACGTTGTTGTTGTTGTTTATTTGACGTTGTTGTTGTTGTTTATTTGACGTTGTTGTTGTTGTTGTTATTATTTATTTGACGTTGTTGTTGTTTATTTGACGTTGTTGTTGTTGTTGTTGACGTTGTTGTTGTTTTTGTTGTTGTTGTTGTTGTTTATTTGATGATGTTGTCGTTGTTGTTTATTTGACGTTGTTGTTGTTGTTGTTCATTTGACGTTGTTGTTGTTGTTTATTTGACGTTGTTGTTGTTATTGATGTTGTTTATTTGACGTTGTTGTTGTTGTTGTTTATTTAATGTTGTTGTTGTTGTTGTTTATTTGACATTGTTGTTGTTGTTGACGTTGTTGTTGTTGTTGTTATTTATTTGACATTGTTGTTGTTGTTGTTGACGTTGTTGGTGTTGTTGTTTATTTGACGTTGTTGTTGTTGTTGTTTATTTGACGTTGTTTTAGATGTTGTTGTTTATTTGACGTTGTTGTTGTTGTTGTTTATTTAACGTTGTTTTAGATGTTGTTGTTTATTTGACGGTGTTGTTGTTTATTTGACATTGTTGTTGTTGTTGACGTTGTTGTTGTTGTTGTTTATTTGACATTGTTGTTATTGTTGTTGTTGATGTTGTTGGTGTTGTTGTTTATTTGACGTTGTTGTTGTTGTTGTTATGTATTTGACGTTGTTTTAGTTGTTGTTGTTTATTTGACGTTTTTGTTTTTGACATTGTTGGTGTTGTTTATATGACGTAGTTGTTGTTGTTGTTGTTTATTTGACATAGTTGTTGTTGTTGACGTTGTTGTTGTTGTTGTTGTTTATTTGACGTTTTTGTTGTTGATGATGTTGTTGTTGTTTATTTGACGTTGTTGTTATTGTTTATTTGACGTTGTTGTTGTTGTTTATTTGACGTTGTTGTTGTTGTTGTTTATTTGACGTTGTTGTTGTTGTTTATTTGACATTGTTGTTGTTGTTGACGTTGTTGTTGTTGTTTATTTGAATTTGTTGTTGTTGTTGTTGGTGGTGGTGGTGTTGTTGTTTATTTGACGTTGTTGTTGTTGTTGTTTATTTGGCGTTGTTGTTGTTTATTTGACATTGTTGTTGTTGACATTGTTGTTGTTGTTGTTGTTTATTTGACGTAGTTGTTGTTGTTGACGTTGTTGTTGTTGTTGTTTATTTGACGTTTTTGTTGTTGTTGATGTTGTTGTTGTTGTTTATTTGACGTTGTTGTTGTTGTTTATTTGACGTTGTTGTTGTTGTTGTTTATTTGACGTTGTTGTTGTTGTTATTGTTGTTGTTTATTTGACGTTCTTGTTGTTGTTGTTTATTTGACATTGTTTTTGTTGTTGACGTTGTTGTTGTTGTTTATTTGATGTTGTTGTTGTTGTTTATTTGATGTTGTTGTTGTTGTTGTTGACGTTGTTGTTGTTGTTGCTTAATTGACATTTTTGTTGTTGTTTATTGGACGTTGTTGTTGTTGACGTTGTTGTTGTTGTTTATTTGACGTTGTTGTTGTTGACGTTGTTGTTGTTGTTGTTGTTATTGTTATTTATTTGACGTTGTTGTTGTTGTTTATTTGACGTTGTTGTTGTTGTTTATTTGACGTTGTTGTTGTTGTTATTATTTATTTGACGTTGTTGTTGTTTATTTGACGTTGTTGTTGTTGTTGTTGACGTTGTTGTTGTTTTTGTTGTTGTTGTTGTTGTTTATTTGATGATGTTGTCGTTGTTGTTTATTTGACGTTGTTGTTGTTGTTGTTCATTTGACGTTGTTGTTGTTGTTTATTTGACGTTGTTGTTGTTATTGATGTTGTTTATTTGACGTTGTTGTTGTTGTTGTTTATTTAATGTTGTTGTTGTTGTTGTTTATTTGACGTTGTTGTTGTTGTTGACGTTGTTGTTGTTGTTGTTATTTATTTGACATTGTTGTTGTTGTTGTTGACGTTGTTGGTGTTGTTGTTTATTTGACGTTGTTGTTGTTGTTGTTGTTTATTTGACGTTGTTTTAGATGTTGTTGTTTATTTGACGTTGTTGTTGTTGTTGTTTATTTAACGTTGTTTTAGATGTTGTTGTTTATTTGACGGTGTTGTTGTTTATTTGACATTCTTGTTGTTGTTGACGTTGTTGTTGTTGTTGTTGTTTATTTGACATTGTTGTTATTGTTGTTGTTGACGTTGTTGGTGTTGTTGTTTATTTGACGTTGTTGTTGTTGTTGTTATGTATTTGACGTTGTTTTAGTTGTTGTTGTTTATTTGACGTTTTTGTTTTTGACATTGTTGGTGTTGTTTATATGACGTAGTTGTTGTTGTTGTTGTTTATTTGACATAGTTGTTGTTGTTGACGTTGTTGTTGTTGTTGTTGTTTATTTGACGTTTTTGTTGTTGATGATGTTGTTGTTGTTTATTTGACGTTGTTGTTATTGTTTATTTGACGTTGTTGTTGTTGTTTA